>WNNJ02003839.1:562500-580271 GCA_012934845.2 Pomphorhynchus laevis
ATTTTTATTTATATCAATCAGCAATATTTTCGGCAAAATCAAACATCTTTACAAACAACATGCCTTTTCAAATTTGGTGGGACATGGTTTTAGATTCATATGTAAATTGAAATGAATTCAAATGGATTTCATTTTGATAATATAAAAATTGAATTCAATCAAAAATTGAGAAATACTGGTTTTTATTGTATAATTTATCAGAATATTACGGAAGAATAGTAAGCAATAGTTCCTATAATAGTTCCAATAATCCCTTCATCAGTTGATTAATAAAATAATAATTTATTTAAAGTGGCGGCAAATGGGCGCTAGCTGTACGCTTACAAGTCCACTAACTAAAAAAGCTGCAAAAATCATACTGATAAATTTGTTAAATTGCTACAATGGGATCGAATTTGGCTTTTGAAGCACTGCATGGAGGTTGATTGGCTTATAAGAATGGGCAGATGATTTCACAGTGAGGAGCATCCATAAGGATGGAATGGAAGACAAAAAATGTAGATTAGTTTGGGACATGTAAAATACGGGAATTACGGGAACACAAGGAACAGTAAACAGGACGAGATTTGTCGAGAAACGGAAGGTTGATAAATGAAGGGATATGAAAAGTTACAAGGCGGAAAACAATGAAAAGACGAATTTGAACACGAGAATAAGTTGTATGGAAATCGAGAGAAGCAAGATGATAGGATCTATGATCAAAACGACGAAGACGAAGGGTAATTCGCACGGCTGCATTGACGATGCGTTGTAGTGGAAAAAGAGTGGATTTATGTGAGTTGGAAAATATACTAAGACAGTAATCAAGTCTTGAGGAAAGGAGAAAAGATATGATAGTCAAACTATAAGGGAAATAGATCAATCTACGAATTTGACGGAGGTTGCGAAAGAAATGTAGAATTTATATTTTTATCCTAATTATGATACAACGTCTGTTATTAATTAGTCCATTCATAAAAATGACTTATTGTAAATTTAAATTTTTTATTTTAATCTGATATAAGTTATATTAAATCTTATAACAATTATTTATTATTATTTATTATCTAATTATTAAAATTTGATTTATTGATTTAGCATTATTTTTATTTATTTACTTTAATTTTATTTATTTATTATTTTAAAATTATATTATATACGTAGACTCAGTTAGTTGAATTGATTTATAGAAAATAAAACTAAATTTAAAAATCACAAAATAATTTACTATCGTTATACCTAATATTTATATGATGTATTAATATCATACATGACTCTTTACGTGTAGTATTGGTGTTCAAATTGAAGGGTATTAAACAAATATGTTCAGACACGATTTAAAATAAATCAAAGCCGGTAGTTGTCATATTAATCATATTTCTTTGGTAATAAAACACCTGTTTAGCCATTATTAAACAATTATTAAGCAATTGTTTATCCATTGTTGACGCTTATTATTAAACGATTGTTTAGCTATTCTTAATGCTTTTAAAGTTGGATATTACTTCTAAATCCATCGGTTGCAACATGTCGTATTGGGTAGAAGGCAATTATAGATTTCAAAAGTCTATATGACCTGGGTCATATAGACCCAGGTCATATGTGAAAGGGTCATATCCCTTTTACACCACGGTTATGTTTGTCAATTATTTCTTGATTTATTTTAATCAACATCATAATCTTCTTCTGGTCCACACAAACAATGCTTTTGGCCCATGGTGATACAGTCAAATGATCACACAAGCACACTGAAGCATTTAAACCAAGAAATATATCAAGAATAAAATTTATCCGAGCTGATACTCTTATCTTAAAAATCTTGTATGTCAAGCTACTCGTCTCTCAAGGTGACAATGCAGGCTACAAGTTGATTACAAAGACGTTCTTCTCGATTATCAGTTTAAGGCAAATATTTCTATGAATTCCTATAGTGTTATGAAAAAAATCAGCTATAATCAGACATTATATTTAAAAGTAACGAAAAGTTTTATCATATTTACCGGTTAATAAGTTCTTCAAAAAATGAGTACACAAACGAAGTAAAGAGCGTATCAGTAATGGAATCGTAATTATTGATTACGCTGGAAATCTTTTTGAATGAACTATGATATGACTATTTAAGAATAAATGTGGTCTCCTCTTATATAACGTCCACGCTTATAATTTTATAATGACCGAAACAATTAGTGAGGCAGAATTCTGCAGTTCACGCTTCGATTTAAAGCATGTTCGATACATATCATGTTTTGTTATGTCAGTATGTCATATCAAAATTAGCATTGAAATAAAAAAGCATCGTTGATCTAATACAAATTACGTGAAATTGTGAGTTTACTATGTACAAGCTCAAAGTAATTAAAATGAAATGAAATTAATTACTAAAATTTATTCAAAAGTATTTTGTAATTTTTAAAGCGACTAAATTATTTTATGCAATTAAAACATTTAATAGGGGTAATCGACGTTAATACTGGCAAAAAGCATAATTAAAAACAGTTTAAATAAATGCTATTCATTATTTTTAATTAAATTTCACGAACTTATTCAAGCAATATAAAATATTCGGTAAAAGAAATTACCAATTCATTTAAAATGCTTGAAATTAAAAATATAGAAAATAAATTAAATATCCCTAGGAATCGAGATAAACGATGGCATCAAACACTATTTCAATATTAATACCAATATAGAATTTTTAAAGGAAACTAAATGATTAAATATTGAAACTAAATACTGACGATTTTAGTAGACTACCTCTATACAAATTTAGATGAGCAAATATATACTGGAAACGTAAAAGCCCAATTCATTTAAATATTAAACAAGATTTACGAGTGTTTTTCAAAACAATTCAAATGCACAATGCAGTGTTTTTCGTTTTATATGGTTAGTGTTGCATTCAATATAGTCACTGTTGCATTGATTATGCTCATTGATTAAAGAATCTTAACATACGTGAATGAATCATCAATTGGAAGCAATCAAACATCAAATAATTCAAAGTCTAAAGAGATCTCAAGAATAAATCAAGTATCTTCTGAATTAGTATCACGTATTGTAACAAACTTACAATTAATGGCAGTAATGTTGCATCGATCTCACACCTTCTTGGCTTGCCCGGAACTACAGTATCAAATATTGTATGTAAAATTTTACAAACAGGTCAGGGACAAGCAAAGCCAAGAATTGGAAAACGATAATCAAAACTATCTGAATCGCGAAGAAACAATATACGACAATAGATTTATGATAATTGTTTACTTTCTCTTTCCGAGATCGTAACCCGACTGAGAAATGAATTTATAATTTATTTTTTTAAAATTTATAATAATAATTAAATTATTATTAAATAATAATTTAATTTATTCTTAGGAATAAAAACATCCTTACTAATATTGATGCATGCTACATCGGATGGGGAGGCTAAAAGCATTGTGACGGCCACCTCTCTTCTCTGATCAGCTGTCAAAAGCTGACAGACCCGAGAAGAAAGTGGAGCGACGGATTTGGAGGTGCCCTGAGTGGACCTAAGGAGTTAAGGATATCCGTAACAGATAGATCCCTACTCCTGAAGTTACACCAAGGCGGGATTGGTTGAGGTGATTGAGTTGCTCCATAGTTGTGTAGGGCTAGTGAATCCTCTAAAACTTTATCAAGGCATACATTCCCTATCAAACCAATGCTCTATACTTCCAGCAAACAAACTTCTCTTTCTTGAAAATCTTCCAAAAGGAAGACTGAGAAGGATTAAGACGAGCAATACTCGTCCTATCCCTACTCAGCTGGAACCTGTATCTAGTGCTCCAGTATTCATTCGAGAGAGCCTGTCTGGCGGAAACAGAGAGATTAGGGAGGTTAATCAGTTTCGCTAGGACCTTGAGTTTCGTCGGAGTGGGATTGTATATACGACCTTTATAGGTAGTCGATAAAATCGCGGTAGCTTGCGAAAAGAGGTAGGTATTAAATTCGGTAAGACTCTCATGAAATGAATTTAACATCACAGTTTCCACATTTTGGGTTGATAGGCGTATTCGCAATTTTCACTACACCGTAAAAAATTACTTCCGGTTCCTGTAGCTCGTAATACCGAGCGTACAATTGATTTGCGGTTTGAGTAAGCTCGAAATTTCGGCAATTAGAACAAGATTTCCCTTCTGATGCATTCATTTTCATTGATGAACTTGCTTTTAAAGTACATCACGTGTATCATCACGTTATAAAAGAGGAAGAGGGGGATTAGAAACAAGAGCAGCAACGACAATAGTTTCATTAAGAAATAACCTTACAAGACTGTAGTGGTTATTAGTCTGATAGTGGCTACAACCCTTACAAGACTGTACTGTATTTGCGGTTTGAATACGTTCAAAAATTATAGCAATTAGAACAAGATTTCCCTTCTGAAGCATTCATTTTTATTGATGAAGTTGTTTTTAAAGTGTCATCACGGCCTAAAAGAGGAAGAGCGTGAGTAGGAACAAGATCAACTGTTCCATTAGCAAGAAGCAGATATATTTCTGTTCTTGCGATAATGTCTAAGGTTAAGCTTCTCTATTACAAAGTGAATGATAAAACTATAATAGGGAAAAATTTCAAACTTGTTTGAATGAATTAAAAGCATAATGTGATGAAACCTGAATATGGAATCATGTTATAATTATTGCTATTGCAAGGATTCAATAATAGTGACCATATTTAATGCAACACTGAATATATAATACGAAAAACACTGTATAATGAATATATAATATTTTTTATAATTTATACATCGTGAATACCAAGACAATAAATGTATTGAATTATATCTTGTTATTTTTACGAAAAATAGTCGATAAAGAAATTACAGAGAAATTGGGCGTTTAAGTTTTGTTAATAATTGGCAAGTATAATTTGATGTTGTGAAGAGATCAAACAAATTATAAAATACAATAATCAAACTGTCATTATGATAACCGCTCTATACATACTGAGCGAAAATCCTTTAAGATTGTAATTGCGACGTCTAGGATTCCTAATTTTTAAGCTCTCTCTTTTGACGGTGGTTTAAGGTGCTTCAAAGTAATGTTGCTTCCGATTATCAGCTTTTTAGTATGATTTATTATGGTTAATGATTTATATGATTTAACAACTTATGATTTATTTAATTTATATGGTTTAAATCATATCATTGTGCTAAAGTTGTTAAGCTAAATGATTTATGTGGTTTAACAGCTTTTCAGTGTGATTTATTTTTCGAATACTTCAACACCAGCATATGTATAAACAAATTGGTGTAGTAGATGTTACGACAAGAGCCCACTGGTTTGGATACTATTTGCGACATCGTAATAAAGGTTCACAAGGCTAGCACTTTTCGTCGGTGCAGATTATGTCGTCACTCATGTGTAGCATTATTACACGTCCACTTTGATCGTAACTTGCATTGTCATTGACCAAGATTGATAGCCTACCAAATAAATTACCTATTCATTAAAAGTAGCAACTTTTTTATGATTGCACAATATTTTGCTATAAATGTAATATGTCAAAATTTTATTTTCATTACTGTCACAGATAAAAATTGATACTCTATTAAATTACTACTGATTTACTGATAATTGAATCTAATACCTTTATATGATTGCAGACTATTTTGCTAAGTATGCTGAATTTATTATTAAATTTTTATTTTTATATATTTGACCACAAAGAAAGGTCAAGTGACTAATAAACAACTCTATATTATTAATAACTTAAAAAGAAATAATGCTTTAAATAATTAAAACTTATGGAAATGACGAATAAAGAGAATTAAGGATTTTCTAATAATATATTAACTTAGTGTATATATTAATATTAGAAAATATTAATAATTATAATAATTAATATTTTATTATTAAATGTTAATAATTATTAATGTTTTTCAATAGCACATAAAATAGTAATTATTAATAACATAACTGATAACATAACTTTTTATTAATAACGAAGATTTTGATAAGGGTTAAAATTAAGAATTGATTGCAAAATTAAAAAGTTTTTGTAATTCAAATTGTAATTCGAAGTATAAATGTTAAGAGTGTAGGACTAAATTTTAAATTAAATATTAAATTAATATTTAATTAATTTGAGAGAAGCAAATTGTCCTTTTATCTTTTAAAGAGTTGTAAATAAATTAAAAGCATTCTTATTACATTTTAAAATAACCGAAAGCAGTGAAAATGTAGCAAATTTGTGCCAAATGAATACAAACATATTTACTATGTAGTCAACATTACGTGTTTTAAGCTTAAGTAAAGTCTAAAATTTCGATTTAAATTTACCAAAACGTATTTTAATTTGTAAATATTCAAAGAAAACATGTGTTTTCAATAGACAATTTGTCTACTAGATATTGTTTAAGATAATAAACACACGCTAAGATATGATTAACAACAAAATAAGCAATACTTTGAAGACCAAAATAATGTAAGTCACGATCTATACATGTAAATGGAATAGATTGCAGATTATATAGGTATTTAGAAGAAATTTTGAATTGATGTTAATATTTTAGAATGTTAAAATGTTGACAATTATTAAATTAATATAATGATTTTACTGAGCACTGTGAATCCCCATCGATATTCACTTACATAACAATCAATGCTTTGGTCTTGGGTTCATGCGAGTCTAAGCGATGATAAATATAAATGTTAAAAATTAAAATTGAAAATTAAAATCGGCAAACTGAAATTTTTCTGTGAAGTTTAGCCGTCCATGCCAGTAATTAGAAAAGTCACTAGCCAAAACCGCCAAAAAAATCGAGAATAAAATAGTTAAGAGATAAATTACTTTCAAATCAAACTACTCCGTAATCTATGAACATTTTGTTTTCATAATGGGTCAAATTTCTTTTTAAGTACATTTGAAAGTCCAATAAGTCTAAAGACCTATATAGTTTAAATAAGCTATCGAAGGAGATAAAGGCGTGAATTCATTAATTTTTTCAGATGCTACTGCATCCATCCTATAGACAAAGATTATTCAGCCTGCTTTTTATAGTGCATAAAAATGATAAATTGTAGTTATGAACGCAGTAGCACTTGAGAAAATTCAACAAATAATTTGCATTGATCTGCTTTACAGCTCCATCTAAATAAAACGAATTAGCGTACACAATAAAAAATGACATTTGATTGAATGACATACGTAATCAGAACATTTTAAAATAAACAATAGAGAGAGTGCAAGAAGAGCCGCATCTTCCATGTACTCACTAAAATTGAGCAAAAATCTGTGGCATCAAGTAACATGCTTTATCACTCTGTTCTCATTCAATAAATACTATAATTAGGTTTTGACTACGTCAATCCCATTATACGCTTACTACAGTTGTAAACTGCCTAATAACTATAGATGTTTTGGTGCTTTTGCTGTAAATTTGGCTGTTCAAAATGCGCTAACTGGTATTTACAGCACAAAATAAATTAAGATGAACAAATTTAAAAACGAAGTTGAAATCAGAAATGATTTCAATTTAATTTGCAAAATGTAAGACGAAATGCTTTCATTTAATCTAATTGCCAATAAAGCAGACGAGTCGAGTGATCGTCATCCAGCATTAAAAGGACCGAAACGTGAAACGTAGGTATTGGATCAGTAGTTGATGATATCAACCAATACTGAAATGTAGTGTACTGCTGTTGGCGTCAAAATATAAATAGTCAACAAAATTTTAATAATAAAAATGACTGCACAGGTATATCAAGATAAAACTGACATGATTATTTATCATAAACACGTAAATATTCTTTCGCGAACAAATGAATAAATTTCAAAATAACCTAAAATGAACGCATTTACAAAACGAATAAACATTCACAGTTCACTTATACAAACCAGCAGAACGTAAATATTCTTACACGAAATTAATTAATAAGTAATAGAAAAGACTACAAAATGTAATATAAATTATAGAATATAAATAATATTTTATACCTTTAACATTTACTTGATCATATGAACTATAAATCTGTACAATATTTAATTACTTATAAGCGTCCAATGGAGTGGATTTTTATCTACTAGCGTTTTATGACATAAAATTTATAAGATACAATTATACGTTTCAAGAGTACTCTACGAATATAAAATATTGATTATAATATTTAAAATACTTTATAAATATTTAACATTCATATTTTTGGAATATGAAATATTTACTGATAATTATTTGAAATAATTAAAATACAGTTATTTAATTATCATTTTAGATAACAATTAATCAACAAAGTGAAACTAAGTGATTTACTTTTGCATTTAAAATATGACTTTCGAAAAAAATGCATTTTTTTTCTTTTTTAAAATATGACTTTCTTTAACAAATAGATACGATTTAACAAATAGATACGATTTAACAAATAGATACGATTTAAAATTAGTTGATAAATAGTGTAAAACCAAACAGCGCTTTATAGTATAATTATATTTTAATTCATTAAAGTGTCGATTTGTATTAGGGTTAAATGAATGAGTATTATACGATAAAAAATCTGTTCGGGTAGCGGATATAAAAATATCAAAGCAAATATTAGATTTTGTATTCTCGAGTCTGTTTAGAAACTGAAGTTAATTTTGATACAGATCGTAGTTAAATTCATGTAAATTTTAGTTTTTACATCGACTTGATAATATTTTGAGAATATTGTTTGTTTAAAATAATGAATTTAAAAAAATAATGATTTTGAAGATTACCCATTCAAAAAGACAAATTACAATTTATAAAAATGAATTTGTAAATGATACCTGCGAATTTTTTATATATTTCATTTAATAATAAAAGGCAATAAAGGCTGCAAGTTTCTTTCCGATTAACCAACGGCTTAAATATAATTACCAATGCTGTTTATGAGAAATAAAAGAGAATAATAACGCCATATTCATAACGGACGCTGAATGTGATACTCGAAATATGTTATGCCAAATCGATCATTTGTCAGGCATTTATGAGCGTCATTTCCATAAATATTGACAGCAAATTAACACAATATCATACCATATCTTTTCAGTTCCGGAAGAAAACTAGAACAAGATATGTGAGATGTTTGAAATCATGTAAATATCAAAACAAGTGAAAAAGCAGAGGGGACGAAAGCAACGACAGGAAGAAATATATAACATTATCCAATAAAATTACAATGAAAAAGCAACAAAACTGTCAAGACATAATCGTATTGATATAACAATTGGATACATTTGCGCAAATACGAGAGAGAGGAAATAACTAAATGCAAATAATTCGGATGAGTGATAAATATAATTAATTATATTGGGAACTGCTTATATAGCGTACGGTTGATATAAACCAATAGCGAAACCGACATCAAAACCGTTTATTTCACAAAAGCAAGATCATTTATGACAATTATAACATCAATTTGTGTATGGGATTCAATTAGATCGCTGATATACCCAAATTGCGATAATGGCTCTGATTGCTAAGTTGGAAACTAACATTGATGCATTGTAAATACTTTAACAATTAAAATTTAATTGTAAAGTTTCATTAGCTTTTAATTAGAATTATCATTTTTTAAATTTAATTGTAAATTCCACTTTTGAAAAATTTATGTTTTAACATTTTATCTGCGATGATTTATTTGCCCACTTTCGCCTTTCGGCTATGAATGGGGAATAAATATGATTGTAACATTAAACGAAGGCAAACTGGATAAATTCTGGTAGGCGAAGTTCTTTGGGATCATTAAATCTATGTAGTTTAAGCCTTTTTATTTCAATATTTTGCATTCGAAAACATAAATCAATGGAAGTGAACTGTGAAAATTTGCTTCACTTCTATTACGGTAGCGGTTAACATTTACGAAAAGGCGGTCGTGTCCAGGTAGCCTCATTATTAATAAAACCAATATTAAAGATATTGGTTTTAACCCAACACAACAGCCCAGCTATTATGTTGGGTCGAGGAATATGGGCTGAAACCTGATAGCATAGCAGTTCCTTTCGATGACCTCTAATCCTTATTTTGATACAACGTCTGTTATTTATTACTCAATTCATAAAAATGACGTTTATTTTAAATTTCAAATTTTTATTCTAACTTGATATAAGTATTTTAACTTGAACTTCTTCGAAGGTTAGCGAAAATTCATCACTCGTATTTCGAATTAATTTTTTTAAATTCAAAAATATTCAAATCTATTGCAGATAATTCGTATATAAATTACATAAAAATAATTCGTATATAAATTACATAAAAATAATTCGTATATAAATTACATAAAAAAATACATAAAAATCCAATATGGTTAATATGTAGTGTGTTTAAATGTACATTAAAACAACTTTCTGTCTATATGAATAAAATACTTAAAGTAATAAAAACACACTTCAAAAAATATTACAAGGTAATCGAAATTAATGCTGGTATAAAACACTATTTCAGTATTAATTCTACAAAAGAATTTTTAGAACAGACAAAAGGAATAAATTTTCAAAATATTAAATACATACGATTTTAGTACGCTTTATACAAATCTAGATTTAGTAGATATTAAAGAAGCGTTAGTAAAATTAATTAACCTTATATTCGGAAAAAGATATACATATATATGTTATAATAATTATAACGCCTATCTAACAAAAATTAAACCATCAAATAAATATAAATATATGGATAAAATTGAATTAATAGAATCCTTAAATATTTTGATAAATCAAAATTATTTAAAAGTAGGGACATCTATATTTAGACAAGTAAAAGGTGTTCCAATGGGTGGTAATAGTAGCCCAATTATAGCTGACTTGTTTTTAAGCTTTATAGAATATGAATTTGTTCATAACTGTGTAAAAACTAAATATAAACAATATAAATATATGAAATATATGTTTCGATACATTGATGATATATGTGTATTTAATTCTAATAATTTTTATTCAATTAGTGAGCACATTTATCCAGAAAGCCTTATTCTTAACAAAACCAATATTAATGATAAAGAAGGTGTAATATCTAGATATGAACATTAAATTAACATTAACTAAAACTTCTATTAATTTATATCGTAAAGATGACATATTTAAATTTACAATAAACATATTTTAGCAAACGCATTTATCCATACCATATAATATAAAATATAATACATTAAATAATGAAATTTTAAGAATTGCAACAATTTGTAACGAAATTGGTTTTCTTCAAAATCATTTAAATAATATAATAGATGCATATTTTAAACTGGGTTACTATAAAAATAACATCAAGCAGAAAATAGTAAAATATATAAATCAACACAATAATATAAAGAATAAATTTAAACCTTTGTATATAATAAAGTACACTAGGTATTCAAATTTCATTAGAGGAAATACGTCATTAGCATGCATTTGAATCCACTGCTATGTTTTGCTAAGGAATCTGAAACCTGATAACATAGCAGTTTCTCCTGATGACCTCTAATCCTTATTCTGATGTATCGTTTTTTATTTCTCAGTCAATTCATAAAAATTGACTTTGTTAATTTCAATTTAAAATTTCTTTAAATCTGACCCTATTATTTATTTAAATAAAGAAATAATAGGGTCAGATTTAAGTAAATACATTCCTAAAATAAGGTATAAACTCCTACCACCATTAGGACGAAAAATTTGTAATTATAATAAAGAATTAAAATCAATATGTAACGATAATATTAGAAACATAATGGAAACAGAATGCAATTGTAAAAGTCTTAGTTTTGATAAAATAAATGAACATATATGTACCCATAATCTAGAATTAATTGAAAATTGTGAATTAAGAAAGCTGCTATCAAAAGGGTATAAATATAGATTAAATAATAACAACGACACAAATAAAATTTACAATTCGTTATATAATAACTTAAATGTTTACTTTGGTAAGCTGATTAATAGTGAAAGCACGAATATATCTAAGATAAACATTTGGAAATATTATATATTTGATAAAATTAAAAATAAAATGAAAATAACAAACAATTATAAAAGGAAAGATAAAATTAATAAAGATATGTATAAAGAACTTACTAAATTAAAGGATAACTATATAATAACAACTATTGATAAAGCTAGTAATAACTTTGTCTTCATATGCAAAAAGCTTTATTATGATATACTAATGAAAGAGGTTAATTCTAATGATTTAAATGTAAATCCAACATATGAACGTAGTGAGTTGAGTTTAGAAACAATTATTACAAGTCACTGTTCTATAATGGATAAAAAGGGTATAAAGGTTGAATTAGATAATAAAACTATACCTATATTATATTGGAATCCAAAATTACATAAAAATCCAATAAAACCTAGGTTCATATGTAGTGCGTTTAAATGTACATTAAAACCACTTTTTGTCTATATAAATAAAATGTAATTTATCGTAGGCTACTAATTTCAGTAGCTCAATTATAGCTGACTTATTTTTAAGCTTTATAGAATATGCATTTGTTCATAACTGTTTAAAAAATAAATCTAAATTATATAAAGATATGAAATATATGTTTCGATACATTGATGATATATGTGTATTTAATTCTAATAATTTTAATTCAATAAGCGAACAAATTTATCCAATTAGCCTAATTCTTAACAAAACCAATATTAATGATAAAGAAGGTGTATATCTAGATATGAACATTAAATTAACATTAACTAAAACTACTATTAATTTATATCGTAAAGATGACATATTTAAATTTACAAGAAACATATTTTTGCATGAGCATTCATGCATACCATATAATATAAAATATAATACATTAAATAATGAAATTTTAAGAATTGCAACAATATGTAATGATATTAGCATTATTAACAATATGTAATGTTATTAAGAGACCTGCGCTGCCATTTGCCAGTGCTTTTGTTAATGATCCTTTTTGGTGAAGCTGTAGTACTGATTTAGTACTCTATGATGTTACTAGAAAATTGTTCTAGTACATCATTCACATTGATTCATTCATTGATTGCCGTCTGCCTGTCCTCCTCTGCATCCAGTAGTGGGAAGGGATCTGGCACTGATGAGTCATTGTGATGACGAAACGGCATTCGTCATTCTTTCGCGTCTGGCTTACATGTTTTACAAGAAATTCACGCGGAATGGTCTCACTCTCCTTAATTCTATATATGTTTTTAGATTATTCAATTATTAATAAATTATTTAATTTATTAAATTAATTAACTTAATTTATTAAATTAATTAAATTAATTAATTTAATTTATTAAATTAAGATATCGAAGAGACAGTACACAATATTGCGATTTAATCTATAGATTTAATCCTAAGATTTGTAAAATATAATTTATTATTAACTCTTTATATGCTTTTAAATTATTTCAATTTTATATGCTCTTTATAAATTATTTAACTTATTAATTTATCAAATTTTGAAGCACAAAAGAATTTAGTTGTTCCATTAAACTGGATGGTAACTTAAATAGCAAAATAAAATTTAGAAATGAGTTATTGTTAATTACTGCAGACTAGCATAATATAATCAAGCCACTGTAATCGAAATTGAAATTGTAAAACTAAATCTTAAAACAATCACATTTTGGTCTAATATAGTGCTTATAGGTTGGTTAAGCATTTTATATTACAGAAAAAATAAAATCTTATGATTGAAATTTTAAAATAAAAATTAAATACAGTATCAATAAAATATTATTTAACTTTCTTTAATAAAAATAAGTTAATATAAGAAGTTAATATAAGTTCATATTTTTAGTTAATAAAAATATGAACAAAACAAAAAAAGCAAAGCAGGCAATGTAAAAAGTATAAGATTGATAATATTATAAAATCTTAATCTTAATCTTAATAAATCTTATAATATACGTTAAATTCAATATAATAAGTATGTTTCATCCTTAACCAGCATTTAACAGAATCAAAACCGGCTCTTAAACTTTAATTCTATTTAGCAAATCATTATAATATTGTTAGTTTTATAACATGTCGTAATTGGGTATAATTGCATCAATTAAATAATTCCAAATATGTCACTGTCGTATCATCTAATGCGCAATTACTTATATTATTATAAGTAATAATATAAGTAATTATATTATAATTACTTATATTATAAGTAATATAAGTAATATAGGCAACATTATTTTCAATAAACATAAGAAAATAAAAAATTAAGAAAGCAAAATTAAACTAATTATAATTATTTAGTTATTATTTAATTATTATTTATTAAAGTTAATACTCATTCAATAAATACTATAATTAGGTTTTGACTACGTCAATCCCATTATACGCTTACTACAGTTGTAAACTGCCTAATAACTATAGATGTTTTGGTGCTTTTGCTGTAAATTTGGCTGTTCAAAATGCGCTAACTGGTATTTACAGCACAAAATAAATTAAGATGAACAAATTTAAAAACGAAGTTGAAATCAGAAATGATTTCAATTTAATTTGCAAAATGTAAGACGAAATGCTTTCATTTAATCTAATTGCCAATAAAGCAGACGAGTCGAGTGATCGTCATCCAGCATTAAAAGGACCGAAACGTGAAACGTAGGTATTGGATCAGTAGTTGATGATATCAACCAATACTGAAATGTAGTGTACTGTTGTTGGCGTATAGATAGGATTAAAGTAGCGTTCAGAATAACAATAGTCATCAAAATTCCAACGGTAAAAATGATTTACAGGTATATCAACTTAACATTAGGAAAACAACTATAGAGAACTAGTTTGATTATGATAATTGCAAAAATAGGTAGGTTTTCAAATGGAATGTTGCACATTCTTATCATAAACACGTAAATATTCTTTCACGAACAAATAAATAAATTATAAAAAATACAATAAAATCATAAAATAAATTATAAAAATATATAAAGCACAAAATAAACTAAAATGAATGCATTTACAAAACGAATAAACATTTACCGGTTCACTTATACAAACCAGCAGAACGTAGATATTCCAGTGCTTGTGCTGTACATATGGTCGGTTAAAATATGCTCGCTAAACAAGTAAGAATTTACGCTCGCTAAAACGCTAGGTCAAAAACGCAAGAAATATGTTTCGTTGATTTGCTGACTATAAGTGATGCTGCCTTAATATTGATATATTGTACTATTATATATTTATATTGTATATTTCTGTAATTGTACTATTACAGATATGTAACACCTCGATACATATATTCGATAAGTATTATATAATTTATATATATTATATATTTGCCAAGTGTTATTGTATATAATACTCTGGCGTATTGTATCAACGATATCGAAAATGAAAATAATTAAATTAAGTTAAAATCAGCAGCATTTGTTTTACTTAAAGTTTAATTGTCCTTGAAATCTTAAATAACTCAGTTTATTAAATATGCTAGGAAATAAATGTAAAAACGACAGGTAGGGAAACAGCGAATTGCATATAAGTACGACTACTGTTTATAAGCAAGAATGACACGCTGTCGACATAATTTTCGCCGTTATTATCTAATTAAACAATAAAATAGGTGTTTTTGGCAACCATTTGTTTTTACAATGTCAGAATAGTAAAATGTTGACATGCATAAATAAACCTGATCGTATGACTGTTATTAACCTGATCGCATAACTATACGCCTAGGCAGCTTGGTAATACGACCCCAATCCAAATCAAGCAGTCTAACGTGCAATTATAAATCTTAGATAGTAATTAGAAAGATATAAATCATATAATTTGACAATTTCCATGCTATAATTATGTTGTTTTAATATTCACGAAATTTCTAGATACAATAATCATCGGGAAAATTGACTATTTTATTGTTTATATCGCCGAACCACGGTTGCAGGCAATCAAAAAGAAAATAATGATGTCGCTATCACTTCCACTTTTGATTATGGTATGCTGTTAATAAATATATAATCGAAAATTCCAGTTATAATCCAGTGTTCGTTTCTATCATTTTTATACATTTATAAAATAATGATTATTCTCATTGAGTGCTGCGCTAAATATCCTCGCGTAATAATGATGATAGCAATAAGGATAAAAAAACCTCGTCAACACTGAGCCAACATCATCTTTACGTGCTTTGGTTCCCATTTGTGGATTCGATACATCCTTGTGGCCTTAATATTTTTTATCAATTTTACGAAATGTCATAATGGTTTTAATAGTTAATAGTTAATAATGATCGACAACTACTTAAATATATAAATTTTTATAGTTTAACCAAAGAAAATAAAATTACAACCTGTTTATTTGTATAGCAATTGAATAAGTATCCTGGTTTAATTACTTTAGCCATGAACGCAACACCTTACATTACTAATGACCACGATTTTAGTATTGATTTCTGCTGTGATTGGTGTATTTTTATATTTTATTATTGATCATTAGAAAGATATATTTTATTAAGATATTATAATTTCACATAATATTAGAATTTAAATTTACTGAGCAGATACGATGATATATCTATATGTAAGTTAAATTACAGAAAAATTGTTATTGCCTCCGTTGTGAGACTTAAAATAACTTTTAGATAAATTAAAATAATACAATTTTATCCGAATTTGAACTGAGACAAATATGTCATACAATTCGAAAATCGTCAATAACAACCAGAGTTATTTAGAATTTACGATAAATTAAAAATACTACTATTTCACCTGGAACAATTGTATTTCATTCGAGATAAACTAAATATTTTATTGTTCGGAATTAAACGTTTCTAGTCTTGCATATATATTTATTTAATATATATGTTCCTTAAATAAAAAGAAACATCTATTTTATTGTTGAAGATATTTAAGTCATCAATTTCCTCGAATTTAGACAATGTTAATTTATAGGAAACCAAATAAAAATTAAAGATAAATGATAAGATATTCAATGACAACTGCCATTAAAACAACTGCTATTTTTGCCTAAAGAATTATCCGACATGGTGCAGAGGCTATTAAATTTATGTCCTACTGGTGTATTGAAGAGAAACAACGCCCGGATTAGGCTGAGCGTATCAAGGCTTGAGGTTATTTCAATTACTCTTGCATATATAGCTTGTTGTTTTACAGTCTATATCGGAGAACCTACTAATAATCGTTGGGATGATCTATCAACATTGGCCCGAATCCTAAATCGAAAATATATGCAGCACAAATATTTCGTTGTAACTGATTGGGTTCAATTCGTAATGAATTATGCTGAATTTCAAAGATCTGTCAGTCGAACTGAACAGGCTCATAGAAAACGTAAATTAAGTGACCTTTGTTGTAACTGCTTTAATTCAACCAATGGAGACCATTACAGTAAAAAATCTCGATTATTTTCCGATAGTTTAATGCCTAGCGTTATGGAGTCGAATTACACTGAAACCGTTAGTGCTCCCGTGTACGTTAGCGACACTAGAATGGCGTGTTTTCCAAGTAAATGTGATATAGAACTTAATAAACTGATAAAATCTGATGGAATTGATTTAACTAAGCTCATGAGTAAATAAAATTCGCAAACACTGAGAAGACATGCTGATTGCTTACAGCTGCCCAAAACGAACAAAAAGAAAAAAAGCACTAATTCAACCCATCTAAACATATTGCTTAAATCAATGTGTGAGATTGTCCACAGTGATTTTGACCTGACCCGTCTATATTATCGACAAATATGGACGTGTTTAAGTAATAAAGTTGACAGAAAAATATAATCGAATGTGCATGGTATTCTCTATTGTATATTTTGTATTTATCTTCGTGTATAATAAAAATTGATCTTTTATACCATGAATACAAGTGTATTCCTGGTATGTCTTCAAACTTATATATTATATATATAAATATAA